>VWZF01006082.1:376196-392799 GCA_013396755.1 Sclerurus mexicanus
GAAGGTTGTGTGGAGACCTCATAGCACCTTCCAGTGTCTGAAGGGGACCCTCAAGGAAGACTGAGAGGGACTCTTCCTCAGGAACTGTAGTCATAGGACAAGAAGAAATGACTTCAGACTGAATGAGGGTAGGCTCAGATTATATATTAGGAAGAAATTCTTCACTCTGAGGGAGTGAAGCACGAACAGGTTGTCCAGAGAAATTGTTGACTCCCCATTCCTGGAAGTGTTCAAAGCCAGGTTGGATGAGACTTTGAGCAACCTGGTCTAGTGAGAGGTGTCCCTGCCCGTGGCAGGGAGTTGGACCTGGTTGACCTTTAAGGTCCCTTCCAACCCAAACCATTCTATGATTCTGTTTTGGTTTTACTCAGGTAGGGTATTTAGTTAAAAATACATCTATGAAGGAAAGTCCTTCCAAATGAAGGAAATTGAAGATATGTTAAGAGAGAAAATTACTGTAAGGTGAAAAGCCTGTAGAAGGAGCTCTCTTTTAACTCTTGTTTCTAGACTTTCCAAAAACTGTCCCCAGGAGCTGCTGGTGTGCCTATTGGATTGGACTGAATTGATTTTAAATGAAAATGTGGATGAAATCATGGTTACACAGAGATGGCACCATAGCCACCTCTTAAAACTTTTCTCACTTCTTTGGGTGAAAAGGGTTTTCAGTCATGCTTTTCTTCCACTGACACAGACACCACACAGATCTAGCTTGTTCCTCCTGGTGATGTTGCCTTTGTAGGCTGACTCCATCCCAAGAAGTAGCTGATGTGCAAACTTGGAGTGCTGAAATCTGCAGCCCTGAGAGAGCTCCCGAATCAAGAATCACACGGTGGTGACACCAACTAGTTACTCAAAAGACCTCCTTTAGCTGGCTGAATACGAGCCTTAGGACATTTCATATAGTAAGAATGTTACATCATTGTATTATTCAAACCATATAGGTAACTTTACTACACTAATTAGATTAAATATATTTATAGAATTATGAAAGCATGAAACCAGCCAACAGATTATGCCACTGCTGTCTATGTTAGCACAGCCCAGCATATGATCTGGGATTTGAACTGTATTTTATTCAATATAGCTCTAAACAAGCAGGGACTGAATTTTCATATTTTTTTGCTCATAAGACTGGAAAGGGCATTTGCACAGGGACCAAAAGGTTGAATTTAATTAATCTGTGTGTGTATGTGTGTGTGTATGCCACCACAGTCACAGATCAAATTCTTCCTTTCCAAAAGGGATGTCTCTCTCTTTGAAATCTTTGAAATTGGTGTTTTAGCCAAGTTCAGTGTTTGCATCACTCACCTCCTGTGGATGGAAACTTGCAGTGCCACCAAAAGGCGTGACCATTTTCAGGGTCCAGCTGAGACAAAAAGCTTGTCCATGGCTTCGAAGGGACCTGACTAAGTCCTGACTCAGGTGCTGCTGTCAACCCCAGCCATGCCCAGGGCCCTCTTGCTCTTCTTGCTACAACCTCCTTTCCTCCCTTCCTTCCTCCTTCCCTCCCTCCTTCCTTGAGCTCTCAACAAGGGAGCCGCTGGAATGGGTGAAATCCTGTAAGGAGACGCCCTCTGCAGGTCGCTCCCGGTTTTACTTGGCATCTGCAAGCGAAGTATCTTTTTTGGGAATTCTTGACACAGTGGTCCTGAAAAATCAGCATATCCTACTACACTTGGAGGAAAACGAGTTTCCCTGACTCTCGTTGCCAAAGGTTTTCTTTAAAATCAGTGCTTCTGGCAAGTGATACGTATCTCTTCTCTTTTGATGATATCAGCAAAACCTATAGTGTGTTTATTAATATTCATAGTGGTAGAGACTGTAATCAGGAACGAGAGCTTTGTTTTAATTTTGACATGTTTTTAGATGGCAAGAAGAGTCCTGTAACTATTTTACCTCGATATTTTGTTCCTTATTTTCTTGCTGAATCTTACTATCAGGAGATAGAAATGTATTTCTTTTGAACCTTGTTTTTCCTCTAAGTCAGTGATACCAGGTTAGATCAAATAAACTCCAGCAGGCAGGATGTGGAGAAATGAGCCAAAATGAATCATGCAATTTTTTGTGTGTCTAGACATTTGATAACTCACCTAAAGTCCATCTTTGTTAGCTGGTAATTCTCCAGTGTTATCAGTGAATTCTTTCATCTTGCATGTTTGCTTGTTCTGTGGGGGGTTTTATTGTGAATCTTGCAGGAAAAAAAAGCACTTTTCCTATTTTTTTTTTAATTTTATAATTCAATTTTGGACATGATTCTAAATACCTTAACATGTTAAGGTTTGGTAGGGGGCTCAAAATCATAGATACAATCTCATTTAATTCTGTGAGCAGGCAGGAGGGTACATTCAATTAATGAAGTTATACACTAATAACATACTCTGAAAAACTTGCGATGACAGGGATTCACCTGCTGCCTACCTTTTATGAACTTGATACCATCAAGTTGTTTAAATGAATGTTTATGATGTACATGAGAAGTATCACACACATACAGTCTCTGCACAAAATGATGTTTTCATATGGCTCAGGTTTAGCTTCTGTGTGCTCAGCTGATTCCAACAGAAGCAGAAGGGAGTCACCACAGGACTCCTTTGCTCCCACTCTTTTCTGTCTACCACCCTCCCATCACCAGACATGAACAGAAAAGACGCTATTTTGATTTGGAATTGGGACAGGAAGAAAACCCCCAGGAAGATATCCTGGGGGGTTCCTGTGCTCTGTGTCTGGTAACAACAGTTAATTAGAAAGCAGAGTTTATAATCACTTCGTAAATAACACAGCAAATTGAGAAAGTACTTATAAATTGGTTTTGGTTTAAGTACACAAAAATACAGGACACTCTTCCGGAGCAATTTCCTCCATGCCAGAGAGTATTAAATGTACATGTGCAATAATGGAGATTAGTATGTCCCATAGGAAATCAATCCTATTGGAGATACATAGATGAATTGGGAGGCCAAAATGATAAAATTGCAGATGTTGCTGTGTTTGGCTGGTGTCAAAGATTACTCTGTCCCATCTTCTTATGACTGGCATCAGCTTCAGCACTGAAGTAAGTATGTAGTGGGCACTGCTATGAGATGATGGACAGTGTTTATAGAGACCGTACTGTTATGAAGGTATTTTTTATTTAAGATTTCCACAGATGGATTTTTGCAAATAGCTTGTATCAGCAATTGAATCTGTTTAGTTTAAAATCAGTAAATAGAAAAGTTGTTGCTTTAGAACAACATATTGTTGTAGCTCTATCTTAGTATTAGAGTTGACTTGGTATAGCATTTCTTCAGTCTTGAATGAAGTAAGAGCAGGAGAAAAAGAATTTTAAATAACTTATAAAATTTACAGATTCCTAGAACCTCTCAGATCTACCTTATAAATTTGAGACTACATCTCTGATCACAGACCATTCATATAATTATCCAGAATTTTGTGCAAAAGATGTGGAAAACTAACAGGTTTCTTTTTTTTTCAATAATAGAATAAAAGCCTAATTTGCACTCAGAATTTACAGTCAGCAAATAAAGATTAAATCTTTTGCTAGACTAAATGACTAAAATATTTTCCACCACAGTCTTAGGATGATTTGAGCTGGGGAAGCTGGGCAGGTTATGAACTAGTGGGATTTGTAAAGGTAAAACACTAAAGAAATCTTGGCTGAAGTTTGAGGGTGTGAAAGCAATGGCAGCTCATCCAGGCTCCAGCCCTGCACAGAGCACTATATTTCTGATCAAGTCAAGTGTTTCTGCTAATGCATTCATGGTTAAAAAATCTGAAAGTGGTCAAAGATCAGCAGTTTGTGGTCTGGATTTGCTTATGCCTTTGAACTGCAGTGTTTTCTGTCTAATGCTGGTCCCAGCAACTCTTGGTAAAGGGCAGCACAAGAGCTGAAGCCTATTCAAGTTGGGCTGCTGCATCAAAACCACAGCTGGCAGGAGAGAAGAACACGCATTCTGCAGCTGCTTTGTAGGATCTCTTGCAACAGCCAGGGACCTGAGGACTTTCTCTGATTTAGTTTCTGATAGCCAGTAACTCTTGGGCTCCTGATTATATGTAACATGTATAAGGATCTTTGAACATAGTGGTTAATTAACAAATCAGAAAATAACTTGGAAAAAGACATGAATTTTCTTTTTGTGAATATAGAAAGGAGATTGTATGGTGAACTAATCAGAGACCCTTTCTTCTCCAAGTGATACAATAACATATACAGAATTTTAAAAAATATGTTATTTGTCTATATGAAATTTCAACAGTTCATTGGTTGGGGAAAGATGACTACCCTCCTCCCCCTATGCACACATTCTCTCCTGATGGTTCTTTTTCACTGACAGGTTCATCTATTCACCTAAATAAGAATTGCCTTTGTCATTTTATTTTTGTTTCTTTTCAGTGCCTCCCTCTCTTCACATGGCAACCGTGTCTGCGACAGAGCAGAAGACCCGCAGAGGATGAGCTCCCTGGTCAGTGCCTCGCACCTCCAGCTAGCTGCCTTTGCTCTGGGTACGATAGGCTGGATCTTGTGCACTGTTTCAATGGGAATTGTGGAATGGAGAGTGTGGCATGTGGACAACACCACCGTCATCTCCTCTGGCATTGCCTGGGTGGGGATTTGGAAAGTCTGCTTTATCACTTATCTTCACGTCTCGCCTGGCTACAGAGAACAGTTCTGCCATAAATTCAACAGCTATGACTCCTTCATCCCCCAAGAAATTTTTGCTGCTCAGGGTCTCCTGCTGGTTGCCATGTTCATGGGCTTGTTGGGACTGGCTGCTACAATATTTGCTCTGAGAAATGTGTATATGGGAATCACTCACAAAACTCTCATTACCCCTTTTTTCCTGGTGGGTGGCTTCTTCTACATATTTTCTGGTCTGTGCATCCTAATTCCCGTCAGCTGGAATTTCTATTCTGTAACACACAACCAGAGCATTGCTTTTCCTCCTTCCTACTACATGCCCTCCAGTCCAGTGGCACAGGAAGCTGGTGCTGCAATTCCCGTCGGGATTGTGGCTGTCATCCTCCTGCTGCTAAGTGGGACTTTTTCTCTCTTGTACAGGTTTCCGGTCACCACAAACATTATCACAAAATTCTGACAGGACAAATCCCCTCATGTTATTTCAGAACAGGAGCATAGTCAAGAGATAAGGACAGCAGCATGAGTGGTTGTATAGTTAAGAAACTGCAGATTTTAATTTTATTCTATAAAAACCAAGCTATTTTCTTATATAAACCGGTTGAGTTACCATCTTAATTGTTACATATGACCAGAGGTTCATATTTGAAATAATTGCTGTTGAGCAGCAACTGTGATTAAATTTTGCCAGTTGTCTTCTTTTGTATATACAAACACTATTGATTAATTTATTTTTTGTGTAAAATATTAACCATGCTCAAAGAGCTGATTCTGAAAGAACTGTCTTGTTAGAAAAATGTGAACTAACAAATATTAAATGTGAATTTGTTTCCTTGTTGGTACTAAGCTCTTTTGTCCATTATTTAATTACAGCTGTAGCAAAGTATGTTTTGTGACAAGTCAAGACTTTTAAAACCAATAATATAGGTGTCATCATGGTTATGTCAAATGACTCTTCCCTGAATTGTCTAACAAATGTCTTGCCAGTTTCTCTTCTTCCTCTAGGGCATATAAAGAGCTGGGTCTTTGTTGCTTCTGTTTTTCTTTCAAGCTATTTGCATTTTATGTTGCAACATGTTTGCCTGTGGGGAAGGTGCGCTCTTAGTTCCTAACTCAGGCAGAGCCAAAAAGTCTGCAAGTGTTTGCTTCTTCATCAGACACTTCACTGAATCCAAAGGCCTTGCAAAAGACAGAAACAACTTGTACAAGTTACTACAAAGCTGATGTCAAAATTGGTGCTCTCAGTAACCAAGTCTATTCAGTGCAAATTTCAGGGTATGATTCATCTGATGTAGACATCTCTATCTAAACCGGTCACTTCAGGCTCTGTAATCAATGTAGAGACAAAGACAGCCTTTTTCCAAAATATAGATGCCTCGAATGGTTGGGAGATGACATTCTCCCTAAAAACCTGTTTCTCTTAACCCACTGTAATGGCCATAATTACCACAGTTGCTAACTCTGGCACATACAACTAATTTTCACCTAAGCAAAAAAAACCAACCAAACAAACCAAACATAGAAAAGAAAAGAATCTCCCAAATGCTGCAATAAGGACAATAAAGAAAACCAAATTCAGAGGTTGGGAAGAGTAAGCAAATAGGGTTGACAAATTGACGATGTTTTGAAAGATGTCCTCAAAAAGGTATTACACTTTCAAAGAAATGCTTCAGGAATGTAATTAACTTAGCTTTACTCTTTTAATTGTCCTCCATTTTTTAAAGTACTCATAGATTCAGAGAAGGAAAAAAAGAAAATGTAACAAAAATGTAATAATTCTTGTACATTGCAAGACAAGGTAAAATGCCAGCAGCACAGGTCATCTTGCTGGCAGCTGTTACTACCCCAGCTTGTCCTAGCACTCCAATTTTTCCTGCACATCTTCCACATGGTCTTGACTTTGCTGTACTGTCTGACTATATAGAAACTACACAGCACCATCCTATCCTCTCCAGTCACTTCTGAAACAGCAGCTTATCTCATCATTGGTAATATTTCCATTGCTGGAAGAATTTATCTTTTGACCGTTTACAATGCTGTCAAGCACTTTCAAGTGCTGTTTCAATGAAAGCAGTTTAATAGCTTGTTTATTATATATTTTCTGTGTGATTTCAAATGTACATCCTTTACAATGTTGGTAGGTTTCAGTTTTAAAGGTGCAAATCAATAGAACTGTTCTCTCTTCCCACAGGGCCTACAGTAATATTAGATTATATTGTATTGTGGTTGCAAGGAGAAAAGATCTAGCCATGTGTTTCTGCCAGCACTTCCCCACACTAGTACACTACCAGTATTTGCTGGCTAGGAGTTAGAACTGTATTTCTTAGCTATATTCATTAAATTATTGGGTTCAATTTACATTTATTTTTCTTGGATATATATATAAAAAAAAAAAAAAAGGAACAAACATCACCAGATATATGCCGAGTTTCCGTGTTGCTGCCACTGCTTTTTCCATCAGGGATTATGTTGATCTGTCCTGATGTGTGGATATGAAATACTGGTGCTATGTCAAATGCAGACTAGATGGTGAGGAAATTCCTCAGCTAAACAGTGAAACAGATTACCTAAGGAGATATATGGGGTTTAAAATAAAGCTTTGTCAAAAAAAAGTTTAGGCAAATAGTGCCATGAAGACTGTAGGTATGAGAGAGCCCATCTCAGGACAGAGGGGTGATCTGGAGGGGTCTCTTGGCATCCTTTCCCAGTCTATTGATAGTCCCTGAAGAAAAGATAAAGGAAAAAAACCTTACAGAATCACAGAACATTTAGGTTGGAAAAAACCTCTGAGATCAAGTCCAACCTTTGGCTGATGATCACTTGGTCAACTAGACCATGGCACTGGTTGTTTCTTGAATGCCTCCAAGGATGTTGACTCCACCGCCTACCTGGGCAGTCCATTCCAGTGCCTGACAACCCTTTCAGTGAAGAAATCCTCCTGATGTGCAGCCTGAACTTCCCCTGGTGCAGTGTGAGGCCATTTCCTCTTGTCCTTTCACTAGTAGCCTGGGAGAAGAGACCAGGCTCCCACCTGGCTACCATCTCCTTTCAGGTAGTTGTAGAGAGAGTGATAAGGTCACCTATGAGCCTCCTTTTCTCCAGGCTAATATTAGCTTAGAACAAGGGAGAGGCAAATCTTCCATTGATTTCAAAGGGATTGAGCCAGTCTGACCTTGATCCCTCAGGGCTGTATGATTCATTAAAATGAAGTGAATGTTTGCGTTCATTACGATTTTGATATTGGAGGAAAGTAAAGCCCCTGTGCTTTTACCTCACCAGCAAGGAGGCATAGTTTCTTTGTGCTTATTTTCATGACACATTTATTTTAGAATTTGAGAAGCTAAATTACCTTGCAGTAATTCGTTACCAAGTCAGTTGTGCTTGTATGGGTATTTTTAGGGTTATCTGTAAAATCAGGCAGCTGAAGTGATCTTGGTTTGAAACTCAAAAATGCAAGACTATTCTGAAAGGCTATTTTTAACCTAGGTTGCTTTAGGGACCTGCTTTACAGCCTGGCCCCACAATCATTTGTAGGAGCACAGCTGAGGACAGGCAGCAAGCTGTAATGCAGAGAGCAGTGTGTGGTCAGGGCTTTGAGGTAGAGAGATAAGGGGCAAAAACCTCTTAAGCAAATTTCACCACCGAAGAGATCATATCGTGAAGCTCCATCTCCAGCTTCAGTGCAGACTAGGACCTGCTGCCTTCCCAGTGACAGCACCGCTTGCCTTGTGGGCTCCACCCTGTCTAGGAATGTCTCCACGCTGGCCTCAGTCTACACATAAGCCAGTCTCGCTTTATTTTTTTCTGAGTTGACAATAAACAAGTACCTTGTGATTCACTCACATGTCTGAATTCACTGCTGGGGGAACGATCAGAATACCAAGACTCCCTTTGAGTTCTGCTGAGTATCTAGGTATAATGATAAGGCCCTATCTTAGACCTTCATAACATACTCCTTGGCACTAATCTACCACAGGATGCATTTTGTTAACCTCATTTACATGTACCCTTCTCCCTCAACTGTCCATTCATAGCCACAGACTAAAAAAATGTAGGAATACATACATATTCCTCTAGGATGGATGTGCAAATAGAAAATGGAGCTGAACAGTGCCTAACAGTAAAACAGCCCCACAGCACAAAGGCTGCTGAGATTTTCCCCCAGATGAATATGCAATTTGGACCAGTGTCATTTGTGTTCAGGCAAAGGAAGAGAGATGAACCGGAGACATTGTACTGCAGAATAGGTCATCAAATTAGTCAGATTAAGTCAGTATACAAAATTTTTATTTGAGTCAGCAGCTTTACATGAAGACAGTCTTAATTGCCGATTTAGCTGATTAAAAGCAATGCTAGGCTCAGAAAGAAATCTTTGTTGTCACATGGCTTATGGTATATTACAATGATGAGAAGGAGGGTGTTTTTCAGGGATATTTTTAGACCTTGGACCATTTTCCTCTTAGAATGGAAAAAGTGAAATGTCACAGCCAATTTCCTGCTCTTTAGGCCATTAAATCCTTTAGGACAAAGAGTTTTTGCTTTAAAAAAATGTTAGTCTGGCTGGCATGGTGTTTAACAGCAAATTGTTTTCTTAAAATAGGAAACCAATGTACATTAAATTAAAGGTTCCCAGAAGAGACATGTTCTCTGTGAAAAATATACCTTTTTCAAAACCAAACTGGGATTCCTTTCTTTCTTGGCAACATCTGTATTGTCAAATGTAGTATCGGCTCACAAAAACATATTTTTCAACCAACCTATTTCCCTTTCCACTACTCAAATAATTTACTCTGTTTCCCTTGCTTAAAAGAGTTCAGTAATTAGCACAGTGCTTTGGAGTGTGCCAACTGTATGCCAAACAAGAAAATGTAAGTGAATCTCATATCAGAATTATAAAGCAAATAAATGCCAGCTCCAGACACGAAGTACAGCACGAGCTGTTAAGATGCAGTTCACAGTGTCGCATCACCCCCTTTTTCTTGGGTTATATGTGGCAAAGACCAAGTGTGAAGTTAACTCCCAGAAGGCTATTTTGACAAGTATATACATTCTGAATGTCTGACATTCTGATACAGAAGGCCACACTGCAAAACAGCAGGGAGGGGGCCCAGCATGCCCACATCTAACTACACCGGCTTCGGCAGAGTCCTCCTTGGTGGCAACGATTCAGGTGGGAACTACATCTTTTTGCAGCACTGCGGCCATCAGGGACCCCACTGAGTGAGTGCTGGCAGCAGCCACCTGTGCTAAACTCCACTCTGCTGCCCAGCCCAGGCAGTAAAATAATTTGTTGCACTTCCCTTCCACCCCAGTGTATTCATCCTGGCTGCATTTGCCCATGGCATAGCTGTGGCTGCACCCAGAGGTGTCTGGACCACGGCCTGTTTGGCACAACCTTCAGCATCAGGTATGCTGGGCTGGGTGTCACCTCCAGTGCAGCACCAAGCACAGTTAACCAAGGATACCTCTGTCGTCTCCTCCAGCACTGCTCAGGTGCTCAGGTGGGAACTGGAAAACTTGAGTGGTCGCTGCAGAGTCTTCAGGGACTTTTGAATAAAGGTCTGTCACAGAGTCAGGCTCAGTGAAGACATTACCCCTGGAAACCCTGGTTGTTCAGAAGTTTTCACTGGCTGCTGCGATCCTGGGTGCATTAGGAAAAAACTACAAGTTTTCCTCTGAGAAATAGTTATAAGGGCTGTACTCAAAATCCACATATCAGCTTTTTCCTAGCTGGGGGGATGTAGAAAATGATCGCTGGCCTATGTGTGAGCTGCAGTTTCTGTTCTGCAGTGCGAGCCACAGTGTTTCATTTCCCTCTCTCCCCACACCAGCCTGGGGCACAGGAAGCCACTGCTGCCACTCCTACCGGCATCCCTGATCCTGCCCCTTGTGAGTGAGACCCTTTCTTTTTAACATAAACATGCCATTGTGCTGGGTGCCAAGGCTCCTGGTGATCAAACAGTCTTCAAATGCCTGTGAGAACTGTGAGGCAGGGCTACAGCATAAATGTAGCAAACCAGTGACCTAATCTGCTTAAGAAGCAATCTGGGCTCAGCAGTGACTCTTCAGTGACATTTATCCTTTGCTTTCTGAATTCAGAAGAATGGAAATACACTATGTGACTTACTATTTTTGCCCAAAGAATTATTTTTTATTAGCTAACTTTGAAACACAGCTATGTCTGATTCAGGTACCTGAGGTCACTGCAGTGTTGCTGATAAGTGTTATTTCTAAAATGATCTTTAGCATAGGTTGGACTTCAGTTTTTCAGAGCTATGTAAATTCATTGCTCATTTAATTGAATTTTGCCTGCTGCAATAAAATGCTGCATTGATCATGCCTTTACCAAAAGGCACCTAAAGGATACTGTTTAAATAACATTGTTTTAGAACTGACCTGCACTACTTCTCACAGAGATTACGGCCTGCATTACACATGATACTTGCCCTGGTTAAGTGTAGCTTTAAATATTTTAACCTATGCTAGGAATAAAATTAGATTGTTGAAGTAACTATACTTTTTAATGTAAGGGGTTAAAACTGGTGTGATATCCCTCTGGCAGGAAGGCACTCAGGACATGCCAGTTCATCCTATCCTTGTGTGAGTGCAGATCACAAAAGCATACTCCATGGACATATCAATGTGATTAGTTGCAAGAGCGTTAATACCTTATCTTCTTTCTGCTATTTCTCAGAAATGTTTGTATCCACCAGGACATCTCTCTATAAATAGCTTCATTTCCAGTGATAACACAGGAATTCTGAGACTTACATTTTGCAGCTGTACATAGTAAACGTTGCTTGGTGTGCTAATAGTCCAGAATTCCTAAATGGTCCTGGTGACATTCACCAAAGCTGGTGGCACCTTCAGGGCCTTCAGGGTCCTTCTAGCTTCCATGCTCAGTCCAGGCCTTAGAAGATGTTGTCAGGTTCTGCTCTTTCTTTTGAGAAGCTAGTCATCCATCCATTTGAAGAAAGAACTGGCACCACCCATATTCTGTATCAGGAGGAGTTTGGTCCACAAATTTCACAAGCTTTGACAAGAACATTTAAGCAGGGGTCACATAAAGATTTTCATTAATGGTCAGAAAAACTTGCTTCTGAAAAAAGGCATTTCTGACTTTTCAGAGGCCCAGCACTGCTTCGGAAAATCTGTTCCATTACCGAAACTTCGTATTTGTGGCAGCAAATACAAACTGCTCTGGAGCAGAGATAACCAAAACTAACCTGACAGTGAAATGATAATCCAGGTTTTTAGCTTGAAAAGTGAGTCTTGCAGGAGTCTGATCATGGAAGTCAAAGGGAACTTAGGAAAGTACTCTCTATCTTGCAGGATTGCTCTTTAATTTTAGTCTAAAAAGGCTAAAGTCTGATGTGCACTGGAACTGCCTAAGGACATGGTGTCAAAATTTCTTGGTTTATACTAAAGGAAAACTAGACAGTTTGAGGGAAACTATCAGAAGTCCATAGCACCTGAATTACCCTTATTTGCAAATCATGTTGTTCCTAGGAAATCTGACAAAGAACTCCAATTCTTTTTAAATTATCCTTATTGTAATGTCCATTATGATGCCTTAAGAAATATAAGATTTTTTCTTGTCTAAACAACCAGTGCACACTGGATATCAAGAGTGAGACAGAAGAACACACAAGCATAAGAGCACTGAATGACAAACCACAGGAGGCACAGTAGAAGAGCAACACTGAACAGAGGGACCATAAAAAAATACTCATGAGGGATAAAGAAGAAACTTGAATGAGTCACTAAGTATAAAACTGTGAGAGAGACAAGAAAATGTGAACAAAGAAGACAAAAGCAGAAAGGGAAAGTGAGGAGAAGGTGCTTTAACAGAGACAGGGACTATTAGAGATAAAAATCTGTTTGGAGTTTCAGAAAATACAGTTTTTGCCTTTGCAGAATTCATCCTGAAATGGTCTTCTACTTATAAAATGCGAATGGACATTTTCACTTTTGGGATTCAGATTCAGAAGGAAGACTTCTAAAAAGAGTGAGTTACACAGAGACAGAATTTAGCTGGCCTATGATTTCATGGTTAACAGAGTGCCTAGCACTCAAATCTGGAGAGCTTAGAGTAGGTACATCTGATAGTGAAGAATGCAAACAACTGCAGATTCATATAACATGTAGTATACACAAGCCTCGGCAGTTCCTGTCTTCATACTAATATGCATCTGCCTCAGCCTTTCTCAGGAAACAACTTCTGGAATTATAGGGACTTGTAAATTAATGGCAAACATCTTATTTTAGCATCATCATCCTGAGAAAGTGTATCCTCATACTCTCAATTATTAGTTTTCTCTGGCCATTCACTGCAGTCTGATGAATGCTGCAATAGGAAGATTTAACCCCAAAGCTAGTTTAATCCTTTGTTTATATAAAATCTTAGAAATTGTGTTCAGTTACTGGAAAGCCAGCAGAGGAAGTCCACATTAACACAGCCTTTTACAAATGCTATCTCTGATTAATTCAGTACTGATAAGTAAACAAAAAAAGCAAAAATTCCCAATGAGAAAGAGCTCTTTGTGTTTCAAAGCAGGAACAGTGTAGATTGGAGTGGATAGACAGGATAGGAAGATCTTCTGCTTTCAGGCTTTTACAAATCACCAACTTTTTCACATCGATCGACTTTGGCAGATTGGTGTTGGTGACCAGAGTCTCGATTAGGAACCGCAAAAATGCTGTGACCCAGCTCCTGTGGTAAGTGATTTAATCTCTTTGCAATGCTAGACACACAACTATTGGGAGATGCATTCATGTCTGTGTAGCACTCAGAAAATTGTTTGCATTGCTCAGACAACACCTGGATGGCTGAACCAAGGATTGGTGATTTAATATCATTAAAAGTGAGTAGTAAGCAAGTAGCTACAGATACCAGCTTGCTGTTAGGACAGGCTGCCTTTTTGCCAAATCATCACCGGAAAAAAAAAATTATTAGCTGACATCATAAAATGAAACCAATTAAGATTAGTTGGGAAATTGGGTCTTGTCCTATAACAGATAAACATAAAATCAAATATGCTTGAAAACTCTAATAACCTTAGTTCAGCCTGCTTGAAGTAACCACCTGGCAATGGGAGCATGAAAAAACCCCCAAGATGCAATTTATGTCTGTGCTATCTATTTGAATCCTCTTTTCTGATCACTTGTGAAATAATAGTTTTCTTATATTGCACAAATTTCTTTTGTTATTTTTTTAATGTAGGTGTTTCTGACAGGCTAAACTGTACTTCTTCAGACTGAAAGTCTGGAAGGTTGCTTTTGAGAGAAATAACTGGGACTTTTGCAGAAGGAAATTGTAAAACCTAAAAGGAGATAATCTTAACTGAGGAACTCTCTACTCTCATGAAAGGCATGAAAGAAAATTTCCTCCACAAGAAGGACTTAAGTAAAATTGTCAAAAAAGAAAGATTCCTCTCAAAATAATTTGGTCAAATGTTTTAGACCACAGATGCAATTGCAGGGCTGTTGACTTGCAATGGCCATCCATTACATGTTTCCTCAAGGGAAAACATCATAAAATACTTTGGATTGGAAGGGACCCTTAAAGGTTATCTAGTCAACGCTCCTGCAAGGAGCAGAGACGTCTTCAACTAGATCAGATCCAACCTGCCCTTGAATGCTTCCAGGGATGCAGAATCTACCACCTCTCTGGGCAACCTGTTCCAGTGTTTCACCACCCTCATTGTAAAAATCTTCTTCTTTATCTCTAATGTAAATTGATCCCCTTTTAGTTTAAAACCATTACCTCTTGTTCTATTGCAACAGGCCCTGCTAAATCTACTTCTTTTAACAACTTCCATGTTGATCAAGCCAGGTTAAAGTTTTGCAGTGAAATATCTCAATTCGAATCTTAGGACAATAATTTGAGGAATTTTTTATATATGCAGCCCACTAGAGTAAAAACGAGCAATAATTTGCTAAAAGGTCCTGAAATTACTCCTTTGGGTTACCTGCTAGAGGCCTGGGCTGGGATGAGGAATGAGTTGGTGTTAATTTCAGACAAAAGTCTGGATGGTCACATGTTGGACTCAGTGATTCTGGAAGTCTTTTCCAACCTTAATAATTGTATGATTCCATGTTAAAATGCTCTATAATGTGAATTTTAGAAGCCCAGAAACCTCTTACAGCGTTTTTTCCCAGTACAGTGAATGAGAATAAAATTCACTATTTTTCTTCAATCAGATTTTAAAAGAAAACTTATCTTCAAACCCCTTAGCTTTTGCACAGAGCAAAATACCACACAGTGTTAAACGTCTGAAAACTCTGGGGACACCCTATTCCTCTGATCCTTCTGCTGAAACTGGGTCACCCAGAAGAAAAAAAAAGTAAGATTTTGATCATACAGAAAAGCTTAACCACACAGCTGGTGGCCATGGAACCTGCCTTGTTGCTCAAGATAAAGGGCAGGTCACTCACTTTCAAGAAGAATGCATTCTTGTGATAGAAAATGGTGATTAACATCCTTGTAGGCATTTTTTAATGCTGTCCTTGCATGTTCACAGAATCACAGAAACGGCTGGAAGAAACCTCCAAGATCAAGTCCAACCCTTGATCCAACACCACTGTGATGTTGCGAGGGGCTGAACCCACTTGATGAGAGGCAAATATGCTCTGCATGCAGCTGCTGGGTTTTAGGGTATTCCCAGGGTATGGATGCCTCATGTTTCGAGAGCCTAATGGAGCTGTAGTCAGGAAAGTCTTGGGTTCTTGCTCAAGGCAGAACTCGCATCCTTAAAGCTTTGCAGGACACAATATAGATGTCAGATCTCCCCAGAACTCAGGCCTTTCCTTCTGTAAATTCATAGTGACCCCAAGCACTGGATTTTTCAGTGAATTTTTAGTTCTCTGAACAGCCAATATTGCATTCAACACAGATGAGACAACAGCTGATCACCTTCAGGTTAACAATTTCTCGTCCATCATTTTTATATTGCCTAACTGGAGCTGCTTTCCAGATATTAGGTGCTCACACTCCTCATTGAATTCTAATCTGATACTTGTGGGCGTGTACCAACACTAAAATATGGAATGCTTTTACATAATTAAAGTTAATGTATGTAGATATTTTGCATTTTAGACTCAGCATCTCATTAAAATGTCTTTGAAAATACTATATTATTCTTGATTGACAAAATTACGAGCTATAGCAATGTGAGGAATTTTTTAGTTCTATAGCTGATACTTACTTTCAACTATTGACTTCTCTGTTAAGTTATTCCTTTATTAAAATTAAAACAGTCTTAAAAAGTGAAAAAAAAAAGTGTTTGTTTTCTTGATGGTGTTTGGGTCATGTGCAGACTCTACCTCTTAATGTCCCACACTTTGGGAAGCAAAACCTGATGCGTAGACTTGTTGTGGCCATGTCAAATATTTGCAGGTGTTTAGGTTAGCACCTTGCTCCCGGACTATTGCTGCGACTTCAGCTGATGGCCAGTGGTCTCAGCTGTGCACTTCTGCATCTGGAAGTTTTGCACCTGCTCCTGGTTATCTCCCGTCCCAAGGGTAATGTGGTCCTGGCTCTGCAGGAAGCAGTCACCGTGACAAAGCCTTCCCAAAAGCCTGGGCCTTCCTCGTCAGATAAAAGGGCTCCCGGGAGGGTCAGTTCGCTCGGGATGTCCCTCCAGGGCTCGCCGGGAGCTGATGGTGGCAGTAAACCCACAGTCCCTTCTGTTTTGGGCGACAGCCGGACTCGGGTCGGGAGCAGGTGTGAGCGGCGTGCGCCAGGCCGGAGCAGGAGCGGGCGGGGGGGAGCGCAGGTGCGGGGCGCGCCCAGCGGGCCGGGCACATCCCGGCAGCGAGGCCGTGGGGACCGACACAGCAAAGCTTTCCTGCGGGAGCTTCTCGCCGCGTGTAAGGTCCGCAACCGGGCAGTGCAGCCCAGGAAAATCCGGCACGTCTGGGAGGAAAGCCTGTGGAGAGGGGGCGCTGGGGGCCGCAGCACCCTCCGCT
>VWZF01006082.1:393048-410404 GCA_013396755.1 Sclerurus mexicanus
GGGGGGGTGGGTGGAGGGATGAAGGGGGCCCGGGCCCGCTGGGGAAGCACCGCGGAGCGCCAAGGGATGCCTCCATGGTGATGTTTCCCCCCCCGCTCAGCCCCGACAGAACAGCACGGCCCGGGTGGGATGGAAAAAGCTTTCGTCGGGCCACGGGGATGCCGGAGGGAGGCGGGCACATGAGCTGCCCCCGGCAGAGCTTCAGCGGGGCCCCTCGGGGGCAGGGGCCGGGTGCTGTGACAGTGGCAGGGCCGGCGGCCGGGCGGGCTCAGCCGTCACGGAGTCAGGGGATGGTGTGGGTTGGAAGGGACCTTAGGGTCACCTGGTTCCAACCCCCTGCCGTGGGCAGGGGCATCCTTCACTAGTCCGGGTTGCTCAGGGCGCCATCCCAAATGGCTTTGAGCGCTTCCAGGAATGGGGAATCCTCATTTTCTCTGGACAACCTGTTCCAGTGCCTCACCACCCCCACAGCAGAGAATTTCTTCCTAATATCTAAACTTACCCCTTCAGTTTGAAGCCATTTACCCTTGTCCCGTCACTACATGCTCTTGTAAATAGACTCCATCCTTGTGGGCTCCCTTCAGGTACTGGAAGACCTCAAGGTCTTCTGTTCTCTAGGCTGAACAATCCCAATTCTCTTAGCCTTTCTGCATAGGAGAGGTGTTGCATCCCTCTAATCAACTTGGTGTCCCTCCTCGGGACTCCCTCCAACAGGCTGATGTCCCTCCTGTGCCGGGGACCCAAGAGGCGGATGCATTTCTGAGAGGATGTGTCACCAAAGTGATGGAAAACTGGTTTTGCCCTCTACATCCCTTCAGCCCTTTTTCTCGAAGTTGCAATACTTTAAATAATATCCTGCTTTTTTTTTCCCATTCCTTTTGTTGTTTCATTGAATTTTTGCAGGCTTATTCTGCCAAATTTATTAGTTGTATGCATTTCTTAAAGTTTTTTAGCCCAAAGTAATATATAGTTTAACAAACTTCAGCTGTATTTTTTTTCTTTGAATATAATGACATTGTTTACTATTGATATTCAAAGTGTTTCTTGCCCAAATTTAGAATATGCAGGAAGCAATATACAGATGCCCTGCTTCCCTGGGTTTTTTTTTCTGACATATGGATACATTTTGCCCTATTCCACTGACTTTGAGGTTCTAGCACTGCTAGAAAATCAATTTCAGAAATTCATCTGACTCCACTTGTCCCAGGCAGAGACCATGAAGCTGTTGAACCATGCAGTACTGGCAGGCTGCATGAGCTGGTGACCTCCGAGGGTGCTTGTTCTGTTCCCACGCTGCTGCTCTGGTGTGGTAAAAGGATGTTAGTGTCACTTGAAAAACCTGAGTTTCCATATTGCAGGAGATGGTACTGCTGAGTGTGTATCACAGGGCAGAATTAGACTTACATATAATCTTCCCAAGGTTCTAGTTCATTACACTGAGAATGAAGCTTAGAGGCATGGATCTGACCCAGGAACAGCACTGTACCTTAATGCTCTTTTAGTTCTTCTGAAAACTGCGTTTGAGTATGGCCACATGATAGACCGCTTTGTCTATTGCAGCCTGGGCTGGCACAGCCACTTGCATGATAATTTATTGATGTAGCTACAAAGGATATGCTTGTTTTACAGCAACTTTTTTTTGAATGACTAAGTTATACTGCTGTGGCAAAAATAATGGTGATTATTGTGAAAGACTTTTTCTTTTTCAGTTTTTATGCCAAAAAGGACACTCTTTGTCTTCTGAAGTTCCCTACTGCCAGAGAGGTCTTTCTCCTTTCTTTTATTTTCCTGGTGCTTGACATTGTTTGGTAATCTCCCTTCCATGGCACGGTCACATCTCTGATAGTTCAGGAGAGCAGCATTACAAAAACTGTGTCCTTAGAAACCCTCTGTCTACCCCATGCCAAATTCTTACGAATGTTTCACGTTGTTCACATTTTAATCTGGTCGATGAAGTTAATCTGGAGGAAGGCCTGGACAGGCAGTGATGAGATGTTTGGGATCAGTTTCAAGGCAAACCATCAAATGACATCTCTTATGCCAGTAAAAGGAAACCAACCTGAGGAGCCTTCTGGTAAAAGCTTCCTTCCTCTGGAGAATTTATAGAAAGAAGAAAAAATAAATGCAGCTTTTTATTTAAAAATAACTTGTGGTTCTCTCACAGACACAACCAAAAAGAGCCTTGACCAGGTAGGAAACACCTGATTTTTTAATATCTTCTCTAATTTTAAATCTATCATTAAGGTATGTGGCTAGCAGAGTATGAAATCCACTTTAAATTGTATGATAAACATTCAGATGGTTTTATATAATTAGATATTACAGAACTAAGATAGCATAATGGTGCTGAAATCTTACAGCTATCAAAGAAAGCTAATAAGTTGCCCTTTGCTCTACCATTTAAACACCTGCTACTTGAGCTGATGTCATTCCATACTGAGTTAAGGAAGCTGGGAGAGGGGGTTAGCTGTATAGTACACTGTACTCACACAGTGTGGGCCAAATCAATCAAAAGATTCATGGGTGATTGATCCTCAAGTGCTTTTGACCAGAAGCTTTCCTTTTTCTTGGACTGCAAGTCTGTATTGGATAGCTAAATATGTAGGTCCCCTTCCACTCCAGCTTTCAGGTTTTTATCTAAATGAAAAAATAAAAATTCAATCAGGGTGGAAAAGAGAAACTCCTTAGCAAGAAACTTTGATAGGTAATACTTAAGACAGAAGGCAAAAAGTAGCTGTGCAAGACTTACTCTGCCCCCAAAATGAATGGTGCTACACCTAATTTAACTGTCATGACAACTCTCATTTGGATCACCATTACTCATAAATTGACTTTCTAGTAAAGATATACAAAGCTGGAAAAAAACTGCAATCCTGTGCAGCAAGAGGGAGTGTTTGCATGGACATAGGACATGTTGTGCCCTAACTAGTAGCATTTTTATACTTGGTGTGGGTTCCAAAATAGATGAGGATGGAAAGAAGAAACTTAAAGCAACATGAATTCTGGGAAAAGATTTTAGATCTATACATAGGCAGCTTTCAGTAAATATAGTTATATAAAACATGACAAAACATGTAATATGAAATATAGAATTAAAAGAACAAACAGAATCATGAAAGAGGTAGAACTTACATCCTTTGATCATAGTTTTCAAATATGAGTTGGTCACCATAATGCACATGCCCTGTGAGTGGGCAAGTAAAGTTCCCATTGAACATTTTGTAGGACTGTGACTGATATTTTCTTGCAATCAGTAATAACTCCCCACAAACAATATTAGTAATTAAGTTGGTTTACTTTTGAGTGGCATGTATATGCCAATTAATGATAAAAATTAATGTGCTGGTTTTTACTTCAGTGCTGCTGTAAGTATCTGTTTGGCTATTTAGCTTTTGTAAAGATTTCTTAATGTTTCCTTGTAATACAAGCTTTGGAATCCAATCCAATTTTCAATCCTTTGGAAAGATAGCTAGTTCCTCTTTTTGGTTACCATGCTGGCTCTTAACCTGCAATACCAGGAGGAGCCAAACTGGAGGCTGTGGTTTGTGAATCATACCTCTATCTCTGCCTCTGGCATTGCTTGAATAGGAATATGGAAAAAATCTGTTTCCCTCTGAACTGGAGGTGCCTGTTGAATATAATGTGGTGTGCTGCCTTGATTTTCACATCAGTGAAATATTCTTCCCTCTAGAAACGTGTTAATGTTCTGTGCGTGTTTTGTAGGAAGATTAGGGATACTTTTCACCTTCTCCTCATGGAAGGTATTTATGGAAATGTTTCTCAAAACCAGTTGGAGGTGAACACGTGAGGCAGGAGGAATGCCATTATGTCTTTTCAGGCCTCCGCTTCTGGTCTCTTAGAGCTGGAATTTCTATTCTGTTGTAAACAATGGAAGTATCTCCTTTCCTCCTCCTTTCCGCCTGCCCTCCATCCCAGCCAGGCAGGAAATCAGGTTTGCTCCTCCTCTAGGGACCTGCATGGCTTTGTGTGGCCTTCATATGGGATCTTTCTCTGATAACCAGCCAAGTCTTCTGTCGAGGTAAATCCCGGGGTCACAGCAGCTGAGCTATTGATCAGTGGGGCACACTCAGTGCCAGCAGCTGGTTGCAGGAAGTACTTTGGCCTGTGATCCTGTGTGGATAGGTAATATTTGAGTTAGCTGAGAATAAATAAAGCTGCCGGTTGGAAATCACAAAAAGAAAACTTGTTTTTGCTAACTGACTAACATTTGCAGGGATTTGGCAGTGTGATTGCCAGCTGCTACAGCTTGTGATTGAGGTCACCTTCTCTTTGTATGTAAACATTAGTCATTTACTAAAGAATGTAAAAAACAGGTGTTCAGTGTTCACTGGTAATCTGTTCTTTTAAAGGGATGCTGTAAGATAGCACCTGACAAAGAACAATTCCTTGTATGCCTGTTGTTATGAACATAAACACACTTGTACTGTTACTTAGGCAGTGCCATTGGTATGCATGGTACAGAAAAGATAAACAAAATGACAGATGCTTAACCCAGATGAAATTACAATTAAAGTAATGACAGACAAAAATAAAGGAAGTGTGGCAGGAAAATGTGAAAGAACCTAGAAATCACTGCGAGCTGTGGTCTGTAATTTCTTTTTAAATTAGTTTTAAAGAGACAGTTCTGCATTTTATGTCCAGTATGGAAATTGAACATTGAAGCTGCAAACTATTATCTCTATGGATTTCAAAATGCAGGAGTGCTTTTCACACATGATGAGAGAAGATATTGAAGACCAAGAAATTTGCATGAAAAAACCCCACAGTGACTTGTGGAGAAAGGAAGTTATCTGTCTCTTGAAGGTGTGCCCTCTGGAACAATTTTAAACCTAACCTTCCTATCAGCTTTTAAACTTAACTTTCCTGTCAGCTTTACATTGTAGCAGAACTTCTGATGCTGTGGCCCTGTCTACACTCAAATTTGCACGTTTAGGTTGACCTGTCAGGGACACATTTCATTGGATCCTTTCAAATTTATGAGTACACAAGTCCATAATTAAATTAGGAAAGCATTTAAACAAAATACATCTAAATGAGAATGTATTAATACAAGGTATCCATTCTTTTACAGTAGACTTTAAATTTCTCTAAATGGGGTACGCAGGGACATATACATTTAGCTGCTCTGGCAGAGCAAAGGCTTACTAGATAGAAATCAGGCCTCCCTGCTTTCAATGCACAGACTCAGATACCCACTGAGAATGAAACTCACCATCCAGCGCTCCCCCACAACTTGCTGCTCCTGCTCTCACACCCCCAAAGGCACTGCCCAGCTCCTGGTTCCCCACCTCAGCAGTGGGGCACAGGCCAAAAGGAAGGGGCAGGATAAGGGTCAGTAGGGAGTGTTGCCTTTCTGCACGGTGCAGGTAGTGGGCTCTAGCGGGAGGGTGCATTGCTGGAGCTGAGCTTATTGGTCAGGATATAACAGCTGTGTCAAGGAGTGATTAGTTCAAGTCGCATATTCACATGATGTGAAACACGGATGTTTCATGTGTGCTGACTATACCCTAAAAACAGACTGTCCTTTCTCATGTTAATTGCAATGGGATAGTGTGATTTATGGAGAAACGCAGTATAGCTCTTTGCTGAAGACACTGGACCTTTATTGTCCCACGTATACAGGAGGATGCTAGAAATCAGAATGAAGAAACTGTGGCTGCTAATTATGGGCTAGTATTTAAGAACAGCAGGATCTTGCGCTGCTGAAGAAGGAGCTTGAAAAGTCAAGAAAGACACGAATAAGGAAAGTGTGATACAGTGTTAATCATTGTAACACACAGTCAGCACAGGATCAGTCTAACTGTAGTCCCACTTCATGCAGGTGTCATCAAATTGCGTTTTGAGGATTAGTGGGGTGGCTTTGAAGATATTACCAAAGAACTCATCCACCTCAAGAGAAGTTACACTGGGATGATACACATTCAGAAAAAAAAAAAATCCAAATACAAAGTAATCTCAATTTTCATTCTGGTATGGTATTCATAACTACTTTTTTTTTTTTTAATGTAGGAGACAGACAACTACCTAAGAGTGGAAAATTTTAAAAAAAGGTTAAGTTCTTCCACAGGAGTGTGAAACAGTCAGCTGGGGGTAAGCAATCAAGTAGCACCCTAGCAGGGCTAAAACATTTTTCTGTGCTTGTGACAGCATCATTTTCTTTTTGTCACAATTTGTCATAGCCTTCCAGCCAAAATTATTGAAATTTTTTCCATTGTGCATGAAGCATTTTTACACAATAATTGCATCTATTCTTAGCAAGATGTTCTTTGGTGTGAATTCTATCTATTGTTAGAAAGTGTTTTTGAGAAAATATGATTCTAATCTTGTGACTTTTTGCCTTGATATCAAGAGAGTTGCTGCCAAATATGCAGTCATATCTTTGTTAATAAAACCAAGTTACAGGATCTATTAATAGAGTGGTAATAAATAATGGTGTTGTTAGGGGGCAGGATTATATGTCATTTTATTTCTAGTAAAATGATAGTCCCAAAGGGTAATGATATTAGGAAAACTAGCTGCTGTTAACCTAGTTCATATACAGACTATCTTGTAGGAAAAAAAAAATGTATTGGAATAACTACTGTGGAATGGAAAATGTCATTTATAAGTTTTTCCAGCCAAAAGAAAAATTCTACTATTTCAGCCCTAAGGCATACCACTGACATATGCTTCAAGGGACATATTTTGTACAGTGCAGTCCTATGACTTTGTCATAATGTTGACAGCCACAGCAAAGAAAGAAACCACAGTCAGGAATCTCACAATGGAAAAGAGAACAACACCTGAAGAGGGCACCGTTCATTTTCTAGATTTTCTTTTATTCTCATAGCAGAACATAGGATATCCTAAACACGCTGACGAAAACTTCAGCAGAGCTAGTGGTTATAGAAAAGTGCATACTAATAATGTATGTCAGCTGGATGGCACCAGGAAGACCCAATGGACCACCACAGCATTCATGCACATCACTATCACATTCTGAATAGCATTGTAAAATAATGCTTTCTTTTTTGCTTTCTTTTTCTCAGGTGACCTCTCAACTGTTCTGTCAGATCTGATAATGAAACTAAATCAGTATAATCTGTAATTTTCAATTCAGGCATAGATTAAAATTATGTCTCACCAGACATAATCCCACATGATGTTTCATTTGCAGTTTTTTATGTTTTGGTTTGTTTTGGTTTTTTTGTGTTGATTTAATTCCATGAAACAGTTAATGGCTTGCAGATTCTTTTTCTCCCAGTCATGTCAGTTAGTGGTAGAAGTGGTTTCTGAGACTTAAAAGCCAAGGCATCATTTAATAGGCAGGTCACTTTTTAGGACTACCAGGCCTGGAAGCTGGGCATGGCAGGCTCCCTTCCATCTTTCAGTTGGATGCCTGCAGGATATTGGCAACTGCTGAAAGGAAAAAGCAGCTGTCCCTCAACTTTCCCCCACAGAAATTTCCCTCTGGCAATCCCAGTGTCAGAGCTTGTGAAGGAAACACACACAGCCCTTAGATCTGCAGAGTCAATTGTCAGTGGCACTGGTCAGTGCCATGCTGGTTGTCCAGGAAGGTCTCTTCAGCTGCACACTCAGCGTCATTTTAAACCTTTCAACTTTGGTTTTCATAGGACTTTGCATTTTTTACTTCTGTGTCCCAAAAGCTGGAAGTGTTTAGTGAATGAGGCAAGACACTGTGCAAAGAGAAAGTCTGGTGATTAAATCAGCTGCCTCTCATCACAGAGAACTGGGTTGCAGCCCTGCCTTTGCCACAAAATTCTTCATTCTTTGTGATGATGGACAGTCATTTATAACGGATAAAACCAAGGAGTAGTATCTTCATTATCTGCTTAGTCAATTCACAGTGTGTAACTCAGATATAAAAATCCAGAGCTTCCAAAGCAAGAGTAGAGTCGATAAAGAGGAAAATACATTGACTTTGCTAGAGGAGCATGGAAAAGTTCTTTCTTCTTGGAGCCAGACCAAATCTGCAGAGTTATTATTTGCATGACACAAGGAGTAACTCAGCATGGATCTCCCTAACATTAGACCATCCTGAGGGTGCTGACCTTGACATAAGAATTTTTCTGTGCTAATGAGGCATTGGATCAAATAATGAATAAAAAAGTAGATTTCTAACCTTGTGCCAGATTGCTGTGTTTAGTGATAGAAGCTCACTGCTGGATACTGATCTTAATTCCATATTGTGAGGGAGGTTTTTTCCAACTCTTAGGCTGTATTATTGCTATACCAAGTATAGCAATATGGTTTTTACAATACTAGGCGTTACAGAAACTTGCCGATTTTCCTGTAGTAAAGGTAAAGAGCCTTTATTTTACAAGTTTGCTTTTAAATGGCTGAGAAATCTTAGATTTTAAGAGCTAATAACAGGTTTTTAAACACTGGGAAAAAAAATCTAAGCAGCCTATATGATAATTTAAACTTTCCTTAATATTATATGTGATCTAATGAGAATATTAATCCACCTATATTTAAAATATAATCTCTGGGTGTCAGTTTAAATGTAACATTACTGTAATTTTGAGAAGAACTTGAAGATATCTGAACTCTAAAGGCTCTCAGAGCACACTGAAGTCTTCTGCCTAGGTAATTTGTCTAGGTGGTTTTGGTGAGACAGTGTTCACCAGGGGATGACGTAGGACAAAAATTGCAAAGCACAATCATCCTACTAATTGTATTTTTTTTTATTTTGCTGTTTTTAACCTTTGGGTGAAGATTGGATTTGATGATCTTGGAGGTTTTTTCCAACTTCAATGATTCTATGACATTAAAAAGATTAGAATTTCTTTGCATATATCCTGTATTTAGCAATGATCTGCTACACCACTATAAAATATTTACTTGATTTCTCTGAGTGCTGTTGGCTTAAAAGAGCAATATCCATCGAAGTGGGTTGGCAGTGCTGTCCAGAATAAATTAAAAGAAACATAAAAGAACCCCAAAAGTCAAAAACAAAACACAACAAAACCCCCCCCCCAAAACCAAACCAAACCAAAACCCCAAACCCAAAACAAAAAAAATGAAACAAGAAAAGAAAACGAGAGAAAAAAATACCTGAACAAATATCAATGACTCCTTTATAAGAGGAACTATTCTGGTTATGAATTTAATACTTCTATAATATTAATATAATAATAACACGGTTCTGTTTTCATGATCTAGGCATAAGGGGGAATTTTGTGAGGAATTCTGCTTTTTGGAACTGGTATAGCATTTGTAAGTTCTAATATTCAGCACTTCTATCCACATCCATTGCACATGAAAAATGGACTGAAGGCCAAAACAAATCTTGAAATTGTATTTTTGCCTTAATTTCAGAAAGAACAGTGGGAACTACTATCCAACCCTGTTTTCTAATTTGTTGGTCAGCCATCATGGTAAATGAGGGGCAGTGATCAGTCAAATTTGAATGAAATAAAGATGAGATTTCTTCCTCCATAAGGCTGGTAATGTCAGAAAAAATACATCACAGCAAGGATGGATGGACAATATGATGCATCTGCATAGAGAAGACAGAAATAATCACAATTTTGTTTAGTACAACAAATAGGAGGCATCAACTGGTAATAGCAGAAGAGTTCAAAAGATAATACTTCTGCAAGGGTATAGAGAAAGATCTTTGCCATATATATTGTGGATGCTAAAAAAATTAGATTAATTCAATAAAGAAAATCACTTGGGAGCTGTTGAATACAGGAATAATGGCTCTGGGCAAGAACATTCTGAGCTGGAATTTGCTGAAGATGGGAAGACAGTTCTTGAAAAATGTCACAATATGCCTGATTTGTCCTTACACTCCTGTGGGCAGCTGGTAGTGGTCACTGTAGAAACACAGTTCTGGTGTGGATGGACTTTGATTTGACTTGTTAAATCATTCTCATGTTTCAGAGGTAATATATATGTGTATGTATATATGTTTCCAGTATCCAAATCACACTGTGCATTGCCAGTGTTACTCTCGTCTTACTGAACTGGAATGTACACTTACTGAATCACATGGGAACTGGCACGTTTCTTTTAGATGGGGGGAAGAAAAGGGGTGTTGGGGGGTTGTTTTGTCTTGTTTCTTTCCCTAAGAGTATGCAATACCACTGACAATACATCTCTGGATGAAAATGAAAAATGAACTGTAATAATGTGCTTATGTAAAACCAAATTGGACATATTCTGCATGGCAAACATCTTGTGTTGGAATAAATATCTCTCTGGTGATGTCAATGTGAGAACAAGCACTACAGTGTTGTTGAAGTAATTGGGAGTCACTGAGTGAATGTGCTGGGGAATCCTGCAGAGAGCCTATATATGGTAATTTATCTAGAACATTCTCTATTTCTGCTTTGTAAAAGCTTTATGCAGGACAGTGCATGCAGGACAGACTTTCAGACTGACAGAAGACACATACCAGTCTTCAGGCCTTTCCCTGAGCACTGTGCCCAAGTGAGAGGCAGCACCAGCAGCAGAGAAGGGGCCTCCTCACCATGGGGTGGCACAGCACCGTGCTGGCTCTAAGGTCAGGAGGCAAAAAACCATCTCCTGTTGGGACTGAAATGCAGCGGGCTGTGGTCACCGGGTGTATAAAAACATGCTGGCATGAGAGGTTTCTTTGTAAAATCAAACAGGACAAATAACTTTCTTGTACTTTGAGTATGAAGTGAAATGAAATTCTGGAAGATAATTTTTTTCCTTCAAGTTTAATCTAACAGTAGAAAAAAAAATCAAGCTAATTTCAACAAATTTTGGTAGAGAAGTTGCCTTTCAGCAAATTGTTATGATGATACAAGTAACACAAAATTGTCGTTGTCACTGAAGTTAGTATAATGTAGGGTAAATACAGTACAATAAGCCTTAAACTATAATCTCAGTCTGTTGAAATATATTTTTGTATGCTGGAGTTCACAGCTGTCTCTGCTAACATCTGCACAGGTTTACCCCAGCACCCACCAGCCTTTGGGTTCTCTAGGACAGCTCAACCCATCCCATTTTATTTTGGGAACAGGACAAGTCTGAGCTCGGACTGAAACTTTCTTCACATTGTTTTTCAAAACAAAAAAATAAATTAATAACATCATGAATAAGGAGGTAAAACTACTAATAATGTGCCAGTAGACAATCGTATTGCAAATGGTTTGAACCATTAAAGTGTTCCAGGTCCTCTGTGGCCAATTGCAAAGACCTGGATGGAGGAGGAAAAAACAATTGCATTCTGTCAGGAGAAGCTGTTAAATTCCTGTGAGTGAATGTGGTCCTGACTTAATTACCACTTCCAAGAGCCTATTTATAGTTGTCTGGGAAAACACTTAAGTGAAATAGGCTTAAGTTTGCAAATAGAATAAGTGGGTGAGTATTCACTGTGAAGACAGAGATGAGAGAGAGGTGACTTTGGAGTAACTACTCCCTACCCTCTCAAGCACTGAAGTGGGGTGTTAGAGCAGGAGCTTTATATTGACTGAACTAGCTTGCCAACTCATCAGATCTCTATAGAGAATTTAAAAATCTAAAAAATTAAATGTTGTGCAATTTATGCACAGCACTTCATGATGAGCTTCAGACTTGAAAGTTGGCTGGGACAGAATGTACCACAGGAAGGCACATGAAAAATTTCTTGTGTCCCTATGAGAAAAAAAAAATTAACAACTTTTCATAGCTATAAACATCTGAAATGTTTTAATAGATAAAATGCTGAATCTGGGCATTTAAATGGTTGGCAAGATGAGGTGTAGCATGAAGAATGAGATTTGTCCAGGGGAACACGGTCAGTGGGATTTCTTGAATAAGAGCACTTATGCTGTTTGAAGCAAATACTACTCACAGCTGATAAATAAGTCAAGTGAAATGTTATATTAGGAATGACAAAGAGAAATTCACATTGCCTTTATCCCAGGCCTTTCAGAGACAAATGAGTAGGTGCCATGAAATAGAGGATTAGAAAGGGATATGCAAGCTGAACGCTAGCAGGCCTGCACACTTAGGGAATTGACCTATATTTAAATCTATTGCTATAGTTATTTAATATCTAACGTCTGTACATTTCATAATTTTTCTGTTTGTAGATAACAGTATTATTAAGCTATGAAGTCTATATGAGTATCATACCTTTCTGTTTCTACATTATTTGGTTTATTTAAAATTTGCAGTTCAGTAATTCTTTCTATATATGGTGTATTAAATCAATGTCATAAATGAAGAATTTTGGCACACCACAGAATTTCAAATATGCATTATAAGAGCATATTATATACATATTTCAGTGGTTTATGGGCATAATGATAGGAGAAAAAATAGTAATGTATACATTTCATTGCAGTGAGTATCTAAGCATTTGAATTGCATTCATTCAAAGGCAAACCACAGCCTTAATGCTTGAACTAAAAATACCGTAAGAGACTACTTTCTTAATGTGCCCAGATGCACTGTCCTCTCTGTCATCTACCTCATGTGTCATCTATGCATACTATGCACTATGGCAATGCAACTCTTTGTTATTTCCCACCAGGAAGTGAAGCACCAGACAATAGCTTGTTATTATTTATTTCCTCAGCTGGATGTGAACTACTGACCCAAAGACTGTAACTGTAGACCTTCCATAGTCCATTTAATTAGAAGTACTATGAGAAAAGAAACTGAGGGAAAAATACCAATGATTATAAAAGGCTTGTAGGATTACTTCTCCTTTTCTCAGTTGACTTGTTGCTGCAGAATAAATGCCTCCTGATAAAACACTTGTGTTTGTGAAATCCTTCTGTTATACTTCATGTTAGATTCAGACTTACCCTCTGTGTTTTTTTTCTCACTGATTTGGGATTTTCAGTCTATTTTCTATGTGGAAATACCCTGTCTCAAGAAAAGTGTCTTATCAGACCTGTTCACTGTGTAGAGGGAAAGACTTGCTTCCTTCTTGTGTACACACGTAGAGCTCCCTAGTCTGCATCCCTTCATGAAAGCCCCCAGGGATTTTACATTTCTGCTTTGCTGCCTGGTACCCTTCACACCTACAGCTGAGCCAGAGAATGATCAGCAACAGACCCTCTATTCCTGGAGTCCTGCTCTTGGCAGATGACAGCAAGCAGGAGTTGAGGGTTTGCTACTTTTTGGTTCCTCTGAAGTGGACCGATGACTGCTGATCATCTTTCCTACTACATATCATATCTGTCACCTACTACACCATCCCTGAATCCCTACATAATCTATGGGAATTGGCTGTCTCAATCACTACCCCTACAGAAGGGAAAATGTCCCACCTTGTTCCACATAGCCAGGTATAATATCTCTGCTTTGCCAAGCAGCCCTCTGAAAGAATTTCAGATGCCACACCAGCTTGAGGCTGCAAAGGCAGGGCAGCCAGTAGGGTTTCCACCATGCTGGATGATGCTTAAATCTCTGTACAGCAGTGCAAGGAGAGCCCCCTCTGAGACAATTTCTCAGCAGTGAAGCCATTCAACCAGCTGACTAGATTGTCATAGGCAATGTGGAGTTTTACTTGGTTTGGAGACATGGGCCTTAAAACGGAATTGTGTATATGTGTACATGTATAGGTGTGTACGTATCTCTGTGTCGTCATATCTCTAATTTATCTTTGTATTTATATTTTTGCATACACGTGTATGTGTAGTGAATAGAAAAAAACCCAAGGGACAGATGTAATAAGAAATTATGTCCCAGTCTCTCATGATTTTATTCTGTTGAATATGGGAAAAGCAGCAAGCCTCAGATTGCAGGCTGAGTGTGATAGGTGGCCATTGGGACAATGATGATGAAGGAGACTTCACTCTGCTGTTCCAGAAAACAACTATGATCACAGAGAACTGACAATCTTTAGTTAGGTATCAAAACAGTGTAAAGGTCCACCACAGGCTGGAAGATCTGGGAAATGGGAGCTAAATTGCAAATAAGTGGTCACAACTAGAATATGGGGATGGAGTTGTTGTTATACACAATGAGATATCAGTTCTGACTGGCTGCCATTTTCCAGCAACTTTGAGAAAGAAGTGGAGTGCCAAAGTGAAGTTGGGATTTTTATGCAAAATTAAGGGCTTTTCCTGTGGACAGCAGAAAAGTTGGAACTTGTTATCTACAACTTACAATGGGAAATGTTATCTACATTTTCTATGGAAAATGTTGTGATATCAATTACAGATCTGGGCATAAGAGCATGTTTAACAGGAAGATGTGTAGGTAGAACCTGTGATTATAAACACTGAAGATGGCAAGGGAGGGCACATGAAGAAAAGCTGCTTATGTAATTTTAAGTTAATGGGCATAGGTGTGCCTGAGGAATGAGTGAATGTGTGAGCAATGTTTGTGGGTGGAAAAAAGTGGAAGGAAAGGAAAACAGGTGTGGAGTGAAGGTGTGTGAAATACATGAGAACTGAGATGTGTATTATGTATATCTGGAGAAGATATAAATGAGACAAGGGACTAATGTAAACCTGTGTAGATATAGCTTTACATTAAATATGATTTATTGCCAGTTGTGCAGATTGATTATAATATGCGCTGCAAGCATTTAATTTCCTGTGGCAGACTTTTATCTATTTTAATTCAATATCTTCCATGTTACTACCTGTTCCATACTGTGCAGGTCATATTTGTTTGGCAGAGTGGTTTCTTTCTGCAAGCCAAACCAGAGATATGCCGTGGTGTACCAAGTTCTCTGTCCCTCTTTTTCCTTTTACCCTCTGAAAGTATGACAGACATTGAAGAGGAAGGAAAATAACAGGAAGGGAGCTGCAATACAAGCCTGGGAGTGTTTCATTGCAGGGTAAGGATGGCACAAAATGCATTGTAAATTAGTACTTTGGCATGAAAACTACAGTGACTTTTTCAGGTTCTTCTCTTCTTGCCTTTTAATGTTACTCAGAAATAATCCCTGGCTCCTGAATGCTTTGTTCATTTCCTCACAAGGAACAGGCAGAAGGATGAGGTAACATCCGAGGAAGGGTACTGTTCTGGCATGGAAAATAATTGAGAGTTCCTGCCTGGCATCTTGGCATGAATGTGCTGCAGACAGAGGGACTTTCTATTCTTATGAGGAAAGTGCTAGCCCTATCATTTCCTACTGGTTCCTATGGCAGCTCTGTGCACAGTCGGCTGGACTCTTGGAATCAAGTTTTTCAACACCTTTATTCATGAGCATTAAGAAGCTTCAGCTTCTAACTGAAGCTAATGATTTTTCTAGATACAGACAGTCTAAAAATTAGACCTGAAGTCTAGGACAATTTTAAGTTTTTTTAGGACATGCTCTCATGTTTAGCCTGCAAACTTTGCCCAGGCAGAATCTTGTTCAAGACTGAGGAAGATGCAACCCGTCAGTTGCAGAAGCAGCTACAATGCACCTGAAAATCTTGGACCTGTCCTTTACATAGTAGCATATGAATCCTCAACTGCTTTTATAATGAATCTGTGAAATCCAGGACACATTGGACATACAGCTCATGTTTTACATGGAACATGTGCATCATCATTCTGCCTGAGAAACCACAACTCAGCCAAGTCCTTTTCTGGCTCTAACCTGGAGCAATTTGCCAAAGTTAAGACAAGAATTTAGTTGAAGGGCTATGAACTGAACGAAATGTTCCACACTCAATCCTGCCATTTCCCCTCTTGCTCACTCCTGTGTTGAGCTCCCTGCTTCCTTTTTGCTGCCTCCATGGTCAGTCCCACACTGTTTCTGCAGCCTCCGTCTACAGGTTCTTCACTAAAGCTTGATCCTCTTTTGGGACTCCAGGGACTGGTGAGGAAGAACTGGCCCATGTTGGAGGGCAGTGCTGCATGTATCCTCAGCAGGGCTAATTAGTCTTGGTGGATTATTATAGCAACCTGGCTCCACTGCTTCCAGGTATTATGAACTAGTCCAGTGTCTTGGCATGGTGCTGAGCTGTGCAGCCATTGTGCTAAGGTAATTTAGGAAAGGTAGTTTTTGAAACAAAAACATCCAGTTTCCCAAAATATTAATATAGACGTGGGCCATCTGAGAATGCCTAGGTCTGCTAAATGAAACCTCTGAGAATCTGGGAGACATATTTAAAGTAATACAAACTGCAACCACCAAAAAATAAGAGTTGGTACTGTGCCTTAACTCTGCCCTCTGTGAAATACTCCTCAAAAACATCTGTAGAACACAAGCAGCACCTTGCTCCTGGAGATACTGCTGAACTCTTGGAACCACTGCTGAAGCAAACTCTCTGTCGAGATGAGCTGATCCAAACATAAGCTGTTATGCCTTTGATGATCACATCTACAACCTCACATTTGCTAAATTTTACATCTTTACCATGTTTTTAATCTACCTCACCTTTGCCCTTAGAGCTTCCTACACTGCTTTGCTTTCATCACTAAACCCACCTACTATTCTTGTATCACGCCTCACTGCTGACAGTAGCCCTGGTAGGAAGCCTACAGTTTACTACTGTTGAAATAACCTACAAAACACGGGTAGAAAGATCTATTCTATTATCTGTACTGCCTCTCTCATGCACTGCTCTTGGATAGCCAGTAGTTTGGGGGGGATGGGGTGGCAGAGAAAAGCCAAAGAAGTCAGGAGCTAAAGTCTTCCAATTTCCTGCGCTTATAACCACACTGCAGCAATTAATGTTCATAGAGATGTAACTTATAGTGGTGAATGCAAGTGGAACATAATTGGAAATGCAATAAAATCCCTGGCAGGGTACTGTCAATTTCAGGGGGCTGAGTTAAGATTGTTTGAGAACATATTGTTAACTCCTTTCCTAGTTTTTAGAAGTGTAGCCTGCATTACCGTAACACTTTATGTCCAGATTTTAAAAGGTTTAGATGAAGGCAGCATCCTGCAAAGGCAAGGAATACCACAGGCCAACTTTTAACCCTGTTTTAACTATGATTTGTGGAATTTAGCTCTAGATGGTAGCTGGAACCCTGCACTGCGGTCTCCAGCAGGCTGAGGTCAAATCAGACACAGCTGCTTACTGCTCTCCAGAATGGGGTTACGGGACCAGGTTGAGATGTCAAGCAATCCAGATGTGTAATTTCCCACTCTCCTTTATCCAAGCACGGATACACCATGATCTTCGTGACTCGTGTGGTCTGCAGCACCCGTCCTCCATCACCTTTGAGGCTCTGCAGCGGACTCTCGTCTCTTCTCCGTGTTCCTGTGCACATCCAGATTGCTCAGCACCTCCGACGCTTTTCGGGCGGGCACTGGGGGGATGCACGACCCAGCGAGGGCCGGGCACGGCTCCCCTTTTCCTTCACCCCAAGGCGCGGTGCGGAGCACAGGCCCCGCGGGTCGGGCCCCTACCGCCCCCGCTCTCCTCGCCCCGGCCCGGCCCGGCCGGCGGTGCGAGGCTGCCGCCCCTCT